>CAUYLG010053782.1:0-45814 GCA_963573385.1 Cacajao melanocephalus | reverse complement strand
TTTTTTCTGTTTCTTAGTTTTCCTTTGGCGGACGCCCCTTCCCCACAGAGCTGGACCTTCCCGGTTCGGCTGTGCTTGCTGTGAAACCCTCAGTCCTCAGCGTTTCCAATTGCTGTTCTCCTTGTGGGGATGGGACCAGCCGGGCCCGAATCACAGGGCACCCCATCCTGTATACTCCGTACCGAGAAGCGCCGGGGCGCCAGCAAAACAGCCACACTGGCCAAAAAAGTCGCACTGGCGACCCGTGTGGCTCCTCCGCTGGGAATCTCCCGGTCTGTGGCCACAAAAATTCGTCTGAAAGTGCGGCATCCACTCATTCTCTGCGCTTTCACTGGAAGCTACATTCCTGAGCTGTTGCTAATTCGCCATCTTGGATCTCTCTCCCTGTTGTTGTTGTTCTTGAGACAGAATCTTGCTCTGTCACCCAGGCTGGAGTGCAGTGGTGCAATCTCAGTTCACTACAGCCTTGACTTCCCAGGCTTAAGCAATATTCCTGCTTCAGCCTCCCGAGTAGCTGGTACTACAGGCAAGCACCACCACACCTAGCTAATTTTTGTATTTTTTTTTTTAGAGAGGGGGTTTTATCATGTTGCTTAGGCTGGTCTTAAACTTCTGAGCTCAAGCGATCCACCTGCCGTGGCCTCACAAAGTGCTGGGATTACAAGCCTGAGCTATCAGGCCTGGCCAAGGGTTTCTTATAGATAGCATTTGAGTCATATTTTTAATCCACTGTGCCAATTTTTGTCTTTTAATTGGTACACTTAGACTATTAACATTTACATGTAATGTATTAATTTACATAGAAATAATTTACATATAATGTAATAATTTACATACAAATAATTTACATATAAAATAATTTACATAATTATTTGTATGTTAGGGCTTCAAATCTACTATTTTATTTTTGTTTTCTACCTGTTCTTAGTTTTTCTTTCATTTTACTTTTTCCTGCATCCCATAGGTTATTTTAACATTTTTTTAGAATTCCATTTTGATTTACCTGTAATGTTTTAAAGTGCATTTCTTTTTATAGCCTTTTTAGTGGTTGCCCTAATTACTACATTCTATATACATAACTTATCACAGTCTCTTGTTGTCATCATTTTACCAGTTAGGGCAAAGTATAGAAACCTTACCTCCCTTTATACCCCTTTATCTTTCCTCATTTATAATTGTCTTAAATATTTCCTCTACATACATTCAGAGCCACATCAGACAGTATTATATTTTTTGCTTCAGCCTTCAAACATAATAGAAAACTCAAGAAAAGAAAGAAAGCCTATAGTATTTATCATATTTTTGTTTGCCCTATTCTGCCTGCCTGATTGTGATGGTTGATTTCAGATGTTGACTTGATTGAGGGTTGCCTACATGGTTGGTGAAGCATTGTTTCTGAGTATGTCTGTGAGGATGTTGCCAGAGGAAATTGATGTGTGAGTCAGGACTGAGAGAGAAAGACCTGCCCTCAGTGTGAGCAGGTACCATCCCATTGGCTGGGGATGCAACTGGGCCAAGCAGGTGGAAGAAGGGGAATTCTCTTTCTCTCTGCTCTCTCCCTCCCTTCTAAAGAAAGTTGCCTTTTCTCCTCTTGCCCTTGGACATCAGATTCTGGGTTCTTCATTTTTTTGGACTCTGGGACTTAACACCAGTGGCTTCCCAGTGGCTCTTAGTCTTTTGGCCTCAAACTGGGGGCTGTACCATCAGCTTCCCTCGTCTGAGGTTGCCAGACTTTGACTGAGCCAAACTGCCAGCTTCCTTGGTCCTCCAGCTTGCAGATGGCCTATTGTGGGACTTTGCCTCTGTGATCATGTAAGCCATTTACCCCTAATAAATGCCTTCTCACATATCCTGTTGGTTTTGTCTCTCTGGAGAGCTCTGGCTAGTACACTGGTGTTCTACTGGTTTCTTGTTTCATTGTTTCCATTCTGCTTAGAGAACTTGTTTTGACCATTCTTTTACAGCAAATATTCTCAATTTTTCTTCATCTGAGAATGTCTCAATTTCCTCTTCATTCCTGAAGGATATTTTTGCTGGGTGTAGGATTCCAAGTTGACAGGTTTTTTTTCCCTTTCAGCGCCTGAAAAATACTGTCACTTCTTTCTTCCTTCCATGGTTTCTGATATGAAATCTACTTTTATTCCAATTGTTTTTTTAATAGGTAAGCTGTCATTTTTCTCTGCTTTAAAGATTTTTTCTTTATCTTTCATTTTCAGAAGTTCAGTTATATGTCCTAGTATGGATTTCTTTGGATTTATCCTGTTTAGGATTCACTCAGGTTCTTGAAACATATAGGAGTATGTCTCTAAGTAAACTTGGAAAGTTTTCAGCTATTATTTCTTTGAATGTTTTTTCAGTCTTTCCCTCTTTCATCATCTCCTTCTAGGACTCCAATGATATGAATGTCAGGTCCTTCATTATAGTCCTACATGTCCCCAAGGCTCTGTTCATAATTTTGTCTGTTTTCTCTGTTTTTCTGATTGGATAATTTCTACTGTTCTGTCTTTTGGTTCACTGATTCTTTCCTCTGTTCTTTCTATTTTGGTGCTGAGCCAATCTACTGAGCTTTTTATTTTGGTTATTTTGTTTTTCAGTTCTAAAATTTCCATTTTGTTGTTCTTTATATCTTCTATTTCTTGGCTGAGGCAATTTAAAATGTTTGTTTCAAACAAGTTCATGATTATTTGTTGAAACATATTTATCCTGGCTGCTTAAAATTCTTTGTCAGATAGTTTCAACATCTGTCATCTTGGTATTGACATCTATTGATTACCTTTCTTCATTCAGTTTAAGATCTTTCTGGTTCTTGGTTTGATGAATGATTTTCATGTTTTATGTTCTGAGAATGGATTTTATTTAAATCTTATGTTTTAGCTGGCTTTCTGTGGCACTGCTGAGGCGGGGGAAGGGGGTGCCACCACATTACTATCAGTTGGAAGTTCAAGTCCAGGTTCTCCACTTGGCTTCTGTTGATACCTGAAAGCAGAGTTTCCTTGTTACCACTGGGTAGGGGTGGAATCTCTGACTCCACATGGTCTCCACTAGTGTCACAGAATGATGAGGCTTGTTACCAGCTGGTGAGGATAAAAGTCTCAGCTTCCTGCTTGGCCTTCTCTGACATCTCCTCAGCAGGAGTGTTGGGGTACCTCGTTACAGCCTCACAAGTCCTCTCACTTAGGTCTGGGTCTCTCACTCAGTCTTTGTTGACGTAGAAGTGGGTGGGGCCACAGCTGTTTCTGTGATTTTTGGCTGGGGTGTAGCAGTTATTGTCTAAAAGTTTTCTGTCTTGTGAGACTGCCCCTTTATTGATCCTTTAGTTAGAGAGAGCAGGTATTTACTGGGGCTTTTATTTTTGCTCTGCATCCATTGTCATTTCCCAGTTGCACTCTTCTTCAGCTCAAAGTCTGAGATATATGAAGCAAAAAAAAAATCCAGGGAACTCACCATTGTGTAATTCCTTGTGTTATGAGGTCCCTAGCAGATTTGCCTCCTTCTCTCCCCCTTCCAGAGTCTTATGTATGTTTTCTGTATAGTGTCCAGAGTTTTTAGTGGTACTTAGCAGAAAGATTAGGGAAAAGTATATCTATTTGATCTTTCCAGAAACCAAAGTCTTATGTACCTTTAAATTTTAAGTCTCAAAGGTGTCATGTATGACTAAGACATTATTATTCAAAACATGTGTTTTCAGAGTCTGAGGTGTTTTTTTTTCTACCCTCCAATCTGTGATTTAATTCATAGGCCTCCTCAAAAGATGTTGTCAGACAGCTGTGTCAAGAAAGCTTTTCCAGTTCAGCCCTTGGCTCAAAAAAACTCTTGGATATTACATGTTCCAGCTTGTCTGTGACCCAGGAGGAGGCAGAGGAAGTAAGTGTGGTCAGAAATGACCTTCGACCACTGGCCCTCTTAACTTATTAGTCTCTTTCTTGACTTCCCAGTCATTGCCATGTCCAAGGAAAACCCCTTGAAACATCTATTGACACTAGAGCAAACTTTGATAAATGAGACATGAATGGGAGAACTACACCCAGAATCAGAGGTCCTGACCATTTTCTTTTCAGACCTATTACCTAGACAATGTGGAACAAAAGCCAACCTTTTTGTGATTTTCTTTTTCAACCTGTAACTTGCTGATGCTGATAAATTGTCTGCTGGATAGTTTATGGCAGATTTTTCAGGGATCTTTGAACAGAAGCTTTGAGGCCTGAATAAAATTCAGGAGTATACACTGCTAGCTCCCATCCAGCTTTGTGAGGGGTGCTTTGTATATCTCACTCCCTCCTCACCCCTCTGTCCCACAGAAGATCCCCTTCTCCTCTGCTCGCCTGATCTCAGCAGGTGGCCAAGAGGAAGATAAAGATAACTCGTAGTAAGTTATTGTGTAGCAGTGACAGCCTTATTTTTCCAAGGCACATATGTTTTTAGAACAGCAGTTTCTTCATCTAAATGGGACTATGTTTTTGGACTTTTTTATTTTTGAGACAGGGTCTAGTTTTATTACCCAGGCTGGAGGGCAGTGACATGAACATGGCTGACTGCAGCCTCAACCTCCCAGGCTCAAGCAATCCTCCCACCTCAGCTCCACGAGTTGCTGAGACTACAGGCATGTGCCAGCATGCCTGGCTATTTTTGTATGTCTTATACAGATGGAGTTTTGCCGTGTTGCCCAGTCTGGTCTCCAACTCCTGAGTTCAAGTGATCCACCCACCTCAGCCTCCCAAAGTACTAGGATTATAGGCATAAGCCACTGCACCTGGCCTATATTTTTTATTTTTTGTTTTAAGTTTGGATCTTTGTTTATTGAAATGAGCTGTAGAAAAGGAAAAGTAAAAAGCAAGATTATGGACTTGAAGACTTATTTTGGGTTCCCCCCAAAGTAGATTATTTGGGAAGTGATTCTAGAAAGCACAGAGCAGTGGGGAAAATCAAACAGGGAAGACAAGTCAATAAAAGAGGATGTTAAGAGTGGTTACTGCTGTGGAAAACTTGGGGTCCTGTAAGAAACCAAGTAGAACACCTGTCAGGATTGTTCCCTGGAGGACAGAGAGGCTTGGCCATTTACCCATGAACACCCACTCTCACTGGCGGAAGGTTGACTTCCCTTCACTTCCAGGTTGCGTCAGGCAATCTGCAGTGATATCAGAGAAAGTCCTAAAGCAGAGAAACAGTTACCTTCCGAGAGTTGTTTTTTTAGGTTAGCAAAGCATTACTGTATTCACAAGATCACCATAAAGCACCCTTAGACTTCGAAGTTACAGATTCACTTAGAAGGACCTAGGATGGGAACACAGCATTTTAGCAGGACGGGCAGACACTCCTCTTCCCAGGAGAAACCCACACAACTGGCCAGGAGCTGTTTGTTCTCTTTGCCCTCCTAGGTGACAGTTGAGAGGAAAGGACATTGAATCCTACCACCCTGGATTGAAGGCCCTCACTCCACAGGACCCAGTATCCCGTGTCACAGTTCAGTAAGCACAGCTTTAGGTTCTCAAAAGGAGCCTATAGGCACACATAGGCAAGTCCAAAGCCACAGGCACCCCAGGTGTTTATGCAGTCCTTTTAGTTCAGAGGCCGGGACCGATGCAGTGTTGCTTAGTAACACAGCTGACTTTCTACTGCTCTCAGGTTACCAGGGAAACAGCACCAGAAAGTTAACTGAAGGTCAGATTCTCTTGCAGAAGGAAAAGGGCTATATTAACTCTTTGCCCACAAGTAGAGAGTTTCTGGTAAGCTGACAGCTTCCTGGATCAGGCAGCTGCATCTGTCTTCTGAACCAACAGGTGAACTCCAAGGCAGGCTGAGGCATGTGGGACATGAGCATGTTCTGTGCACAGAGGCCTCTGGACTCATAACTCAGTTGAATGACCGTGGCAGTGTGCAGCCTTAGGGGTGTAGAACCCTGCCCCTAGCCCTGTCTTGTGCCCCCTGCCTGCTGCTTCTGTTGTAGCTACAGTGTGGCTCCGTCTGTCTTGCAGCTGCTCCAGGCTCTGTACCACCTCACTAGGCTGGCGGCATTCCGTGACTTGTCTTCTGCCGAGGCGATTCTGGCTCTCTTTCCAGAAAATTTCCACCAAAACCTCAAAAACCTACTGACAAAGATCATCCTAGAACATGTGTAAGTGCTCATTTCTTAAAAGTCCCTTCTAACTTTTATATTTCTTATTATTTTTATTCCCATTCTAGAAATAATAATATGCTCAATTGTTGAATAATTAGAAAGCACAGATAAGCAAAAAGAAAATAAGACACCTATAATTCCACCAGCCAGAGGTTAGCAGTAGCCTTTTCTTAATAGAAAGCCTTTTAAGACATGTTTATTTTTTTTTCTCTTTACACATCTACAGGAAGTTGATGTTTTGTTTTTGTTTTTACAAAATGGATCATGCCTTTTTATAACTTGCTTATTTGCTTTTAACAGTATTAACGATAGTGACATTTCAGGTCAGTATTTACCTTCAGTATCATTGTAATGGTTAAACATATTCTATTGTAGGAAGAAATGATGTATAACTTAATTTTAAAATTTCTTAATGTTGGACACTGAGGCTATTGGCACTTTTTCATTACAGTGAACAACTTAATGAAAATTTTGCTCGTGTGCTTAATTATTTTTTTTTACTGGGTTAAAGGTAATGGACATTTTGAGGATTTGGCCTTAAATTTTCAAGTTGGCCATTAGAAAGATTGCAGTATTTTACCACAGTAGTAGGATACAAGTGTGCCCTCTCCCTACACCTTCACTGAGGGAATTTTTTTCTTACATTTTTCCCAGTTCCACAAATGGCAAATGGTGCCTCATCTCAGTGTTCCTATCTTTGACACTAATGACGTCAGGTATCTTTTTCATATGTTTATTGATGATTTTTATTTCTTTTGTGAAGTATCTGTATATTTTCTTGGCTGGAAAGTTCCTTTTAAGCCCATACATTTGAAGCAGAATTGATTAACTGTTGGTCAGCAGAAAGCTTGAACAGACTTCTCTAATAGCAATAACTGATAATGCCTATTTACCAAAGCTTTTATTGTATATTAAGAACTTTCTCATACATGACCACATTTTATTCTGTTCATTGTAGCATTAGACAGGTCTGTTTGGATGTGTTTTTGCAGAAGACGCAGTATTAGTGTATGCAGTAGGTGCTCAATAAAGAGAGGATAAGTTGACCTTTTTTGTTTTGTCTTTGAGAACAATAGCACAGTAAGATTACAATACATTGTATTTTCTTCTTTTTTGTCCTAAACTATGAAAACTAACAACATTTATGGCCTTAACATCACTGAGCTTTGTAAAACAGATAAACAAAAGATTTTCTTGGAGAGAGGGGTTTCTGTGGTGCTTCCTGTTAGCAGCTGATGATAGGTCTGAAGACCACAGGAAGGGCCAATGCCCTCTCTCTATCAGAAGAGTCGGTCTCATCCACTTTCCATTATTTTTTCCTCATTTTTCCCTCTTAAACAGGTCTGCATGGAGAACCGAAGCCCAGGCAAATCAGAGTGAGTACCGAGAAATCTGCCCCACCCTTCTTACTTGTCTCTTCAGCTCCAGCTCTCAATCTGCCAGGTGACCAGAGATTTCAACAGAAACCAAAGTGAACCTTTCTAGTCTCAACCCATACTCTGTGTATGGTGGGTTTTTTCCCTAATTCTACTTTTAACTTTTTTCTGATTATAAACATTATTATATAGGCATATTGTTAAAAAACAGAAATATCGGCCAGGCACGGTCGCTCACGCCTGTAATTCCAGCACTTTGGGAGGCTGAGGTGGGTGGATCATGAGATCAGCTTGGCCAAGATGGTGAAACCCCGTCTCTACTAAAAATACAAAAATTAGCTGGGTATGGGTGATGGGGGGGGCGCCTGTAATCCCAGTTACTCGGGAGGCTGAGGCAGAGAATTGTTGAACCCGGGAGGTGGAGGTTGCAGTGGAGCAGAGACTGCACTCCAGCCTGGGCGACTGTGTTAGACTCTGTCTAAAAAAGCAAAAAAAAAAAAAAAAAAAAAAAGCAGAACTATCCAAAGCAGAAAGTGAAGTACTTAAAATAATGCTATTTCAATTGTGAAAAAAAGTTAACAGTAATTGAAATTAGTTTGAAAGACTGAATAAAAGTCCATGTTTAATAACTGGTCATTACACTAATGGTGAGCCAGCCACAGTGCTGGAGCAGTTTATATGCATTAAGTCATTTAGTGCCCCCGACAGCCCTGTGAGCTAGGCTGATGAGCAAACAGAAGCTCAGAGGTTAGATAAGTGGTAGCACCTATATTCAAGTCAAGTCTATTTTTCTCTAAAACAAGAGCTCTTACCACTATTTCTGAAGCTGCACATTTCTTAAGCCTCAGGCCATGATTTCTTCTCTGCATTGTGTCACTTCTCATTCTGCCCTGAATCTGAAGGGCTGAGTGTTCAGGCGGAAGCCTGGATATGCTGCCACTGTGAATTAGTACTAAGTGCAGGCAGCACAGAGCAATGGGTCAGGCACATGACTTGCTGTGGGTCTTGGGCTTTGTCCGTCTGTCTTCTCAGACTTGCTATCGTATTGTATTGTATGTGTACAGTCCTCAGAGCCACCTGTCATAGAATAAAGACTTGTTAAACATTGAGCTGAGCTGTTCCTTCCACAGTCTCTCTGCCACGCCTGGTGGATCTGGACTGGAGAGTGGATATCAAAACCTCCTCAGACAGCATCAGCCGCATGGCCGTCCCCACCTGCCTGCTCCAGATGAAGGTACATTCACTATCATGCCATTAGAAAGAAGAGGCCATCTAAAACACCAGTCTCCAAGGTTTGGGATCTCTAACCCATATATTTTTAAAAATTATCATCCCCTTTATCCTCCTTTGTTTAGTTACAAAGTGTATGTGTACTACCATATTCACGTGTTGTGGACATATTAAAACAATAAAACAAATGCAAAACATATATTTTTTTTAAATAATTTGCTGATACCTGAAGGTTACCCTATACTCTTAGCAGGTTAGCTTTAACAATAGTGGTGTGCTTCCAGACTTTGATTACTCTGCCTGATAATTTCAGTGTACTTTAGCCAACTTCTTGTCCAGTGATTAGCCTGTCAGTATTTGTAATGTGGCTGATCTAGAGGTTCTACCAGCAGCTGGAGAGGTGTCAGGACTTCATTTTCTTGCTCACACACCTTTGCTTCATTGGTGGTGTCTTCATTTGATAGTTCTTTTCAGGAATCTTTTTAAGCCACATGTCCATTTTGTAGTGTTTGTTTAGTTAAAACTAGATATTTACATATCTACATAACCAGATACCTAGAAATTCAACACTTGTAAGAAAATGAAGAAGTAAGGGTGCCTCTAGCAATTAAGTTTTAAATAATAGTAAAGCTTAACTTTTTTATTTTTTTTTAACTAAAGGTTATAATATTGTTCCTGCATCCCAATGGATTGTCTTACGTATCCAACAGAGCCCACTCCTTCAAGTACCATTGTAAACACACACCATGTTTTTCTTACTTGAATGCTGACAGTTAGGGTGTCAGAGAGGTGAGTCTTGGCTTGGCCTTCTTTGATACCTACCCAAGGCACTTGTTGTAAATGGAGACTGACCCAGGCCTCTGAGGCATCTCCTTCACTCTCCCTTACTGCTAAATGACTCAAGGGCTGATACTCTCTAGTGCTTAGGAAGGAGCGTCTCTTAAGGTTCAGCAGAACTGAGCTCAGCCTGGCAAGCTCAGGGCTCACTTACAGGGAGATAGGAAAAGAGGCAGCTATGACTTTCTGGGCTGTGTTCTCTTTTTTCAGATCCAGGAAGATCCCAGCCTATGCGGAGACAAACCCCCCATCTCAGCTGTCACCATGGAGCTGAGCAAAGAAACACTGGATACCATGTTAGATGGCCTGGGCCGCATCCGAGACCAGCTCTCTGCCGTGGCCAGTAAATGATCCAGCCAGCTGCCAGTGCCACTGCCATGACCCAGCTGCTCGTGAGCAACAGAAGTCTCCCACATGCAGGATGCCCTTGCAGCTGCAGCTGATAACAGGCAGGATGGTGAGGACAACAGGGGGCTACTGCCATCCAGAAGTTACAGTTGGATTGGGAGGAAGCAGCCAGACCCCTGCTGTTCTCCTCACTCATCTTCTTTCTCTTTCTGAAGCTGGAGAGAGAAGTTCCCATCTTTGAAAAGCTCCTGAGTACAACTTCATTACCACCATGGCCAAGTGAGGGAACATTTGCATCCTCAGTTGCCTCTGTATATAGCTGTTTGGGAAATTCAGGCCCGAATCATGCAGCTTATCCAATAAGTTTATTTCCAACATTAGCTCTCATTAGTTCATTTCCAATCCTAGAATACATGGAGGGAATCGGGCAGGTGATGCCACCAGTTCCTCCTCCTCTGTCAGAGAAGCCAGGCACAACCCACAAAGCATGATTCATCCAAAGTGTCCCCTGAGCTCCCTCCACCCCACTGGACCCCCTCTTCAATGTAGGAAGTCTGAAATGGGTGCTAATTCCCTTCATGAAACCAGGGCCCTCTTTCTTCATATAATGCAGCCACTCCTGGGGGAAGAAGTGAGAATAATTGGAAATAAACAATAGTTCTAAAACTTCCATGATTTTTATAGCTTCTTTTGTATCCAAGTTGTGGCCTTTGGCAAGTACTTTCTCCAGTTTTTATAGATGATCCCAACTTCCTAATTCCCAGCTAAGCCCTTGATCCATGGCATGACATAAAATCAGGCAAAGGAATCTCACCACCTTCCGTGTTTTCACCTGCTACGTAGAACAAAAGGAAGCAAGGCTGACCGCAGTATGTGCTTGTTACGAGAGCTATGATGAAGGCGCTCCTTCCAGTTTAACCACATGAGATCATCTCTGTCGTGTGCCTCGTGCTTCATAGGGACTCCATGTGTGAAGATTCCCCCTTCACTCTCCAGATCATCCCCATGGCAGCAGCTCGAAGCCTGCTCTTTGTTTTGTTTTGGCAGCTTCTCTGCTAGTTTGTGTATGGAGTGAATGGAGGAGGTAAATCCTTAGATTAAGAATATGCTCTTAGAAGTCAGACCCCAAGGTCAGAAGCCAGCTCTGCTTCTCAGTGGTAAGGTGCTTGACCTCTAAATCTCAATTTTCACCCACTTTGTACTTTTTTCCTAAATTAAATGGGTATAAAAATAGGACCTACTTGGTAGAACTTTTGTGAAAATTAAATGATATATCTAAAAACACTTTGTACTGTTATAACTAATGGAAGGCTTTGATTATTAATGGATGAGACTAGAAAGCTCAGTGCATTTATTGTCTCATCTACTATAACAGGGTTGGTATGAGAATCAATGTTATTATCCTCCCTTTAATTGACCAGGAAACCAGCTCATTGAGATTGAGTCATCTGCTGGTAAATGGACTCATTAAGAGGTGGACCCATATTTCTCTAGCCTTCTCTTTACAACACAGAACTCTGCAAGGAATGTAGAATTCTGTGACTAGTGCCATTTGAAAAAGGTTGAAACTGAAGTTAGATAAGAGATCTTACCTCTGCCTACCCAGTGAGATACTAGGAAGATCAAGGGGAAAAAATTCATGCTCTTCTTTATTTGCTATAGGAAATGAACATTCAGTTGTTTTTACATGCAATGACAAGAGGTCATGGACCCCAGAAGCCCTCCCACTACTTCCAAGTTGAGAGCTCCTGGTGGTACCCTCCAATTGAGCTCAGCCTTGTCGAATTTATCCCTCTCCTTTCCTTTCCTTCCCTGTGACCTGCAGAGAGAGATCTCGGATCCCTGTTCTCTTGGCCTCCCATGGGCATCCATAAGAAACTCTCTTGAAGCAAGAAGCCTAGTATAGGTGTCTGGGCAGTTGGACGTTTCCTTTAGTCAGATCTGTCCAAACAGAGTCATCTGGATACACGACGCAGAGGGCATTTGATAAATAACTGGAAAAGTCAATAAATGTTTGCTACCCTTCACCTCATGTGTTCATTTAAGGCATTTGTTTTCCTTTGTTATGACGATGGATTGTTTGTAGATACTGTATTTTTGGTTGGCCTGGCCCTATCTCAGAAGTGCCTCTTGGCTCTATCTGTTGATCTCAAAGGAAGCTGGCTCATTCACTGCTTGTCTGGTTTTTCAGTAGTACTTTGTGTGATGAAGCAGCTATATACAAACTGTCCCTTACTCAGGGTCTGGCAAGGTTTGGATGTCCAAACTTCATCCACAAAAGGACAATGATCAGTCTCGCTGGTGCCTGTGCTGGCTGCCCAACACATTCCACCCACCCACCCACAGGAGTCAGCATCTGCCTCAGTCCTCATCAAATGCATGTGCCACAGCGATTGTCTCATGAATGTTCATGATTCCAATCAGCCAGTCTGAGTCTGTCCCTGGGACTTTTTCTGCTGTAATCAGCAGAGACCACCTCCTGCCTCTAGGCTCTGGCAGTGAGGCCAGTGATGATGGGGGTCCATCTTCCTGCCACATTGAAAGCCCGTCTGCAGTTGGAGAGTCCATTTAGACCCCAGAGGTTGGGAAGAAGATGAGAAAATCTCAGTGCCTGATGCCAATCCCACTCTTCCTCCTTGTGTATCTATCAGGACGAACCAGGCTTGTGTTAAGGTGTACCCAGGATTTGTTTTAATCAGGAATGGTATGACTCACAGGCACAGAGGTGACTGTCATGAGGAAGAAGTCTGTGCTCACAGAACCCTAGAGACAGGAGGCATGGCATGCCACATAGGGCCACATGAGGAAGGACCATCTCTTTGGGGCTTCTGGGGAAGCTGGAACCAGATGCTCCTTTTCCTTCCCCTTTATCATTAAACATTGAGTTACTCATCTCCAGGGAGGGATTGGGAAATAAATCATGCCAGCAGCAGACAACAGCAGAGAAGCGTGTGATCCAGACATTTGCGGGATGCTGTGATCCCTGGAGGAGACCTTCACACTGACCCCATGAATGGCCCTCAACACATACGCAAGCAAGGAGCAAGCATTCAGGTGAGTGCTCTCGCAGTACTCCAAGGAAGAGGCTGAAATTGGACTTAGCAAAGCCCAGAAGGAAAAGAGAAAGTGGTTTATCAGGTGTCCTTGGGAGCATATCCCATCCTAGACTCTAGGCACTTTCATCTGAATGACTCTGAAAACCCCATTGTTGTCAGTGCTCCTCGGTCAGTTGATCAGACTTGTCCCTTGGCACGAGGAGGGTAGTCAGTCACTCCTGGTCCCCTTTAGAGGGACCTTTTGAGGAAAGAATGTAGCCAATTACTTACATAACCCCAGGCACTCTGTCCTGGATCCTGGGCACTCCACCAACGTGGAGAACTAGGTTAGTCCCAGATGCATCACATAAGCCTATGAGGCAGCTCCAGGACTCAGCTTTTTGAGCGTCGCAATTTCAAGTTGGGAATTAATGACAACATCTGACAAAAGCACACAACACAATGCAGTAGCCATCAAGCAGGAAGCATGAGCACTCTACTCCCAGCTGTGCCTTGCCAAGCAGCAGCTGCTATCTGCCGGGTCCAGGTGGAAGTCAAGATCAGTCTAAGGACATTCCATCTCCATCTGGCATCAAACCACACTGCTCACTGCCCCAGAACTAAATCCTTCATTTTCAGGATTTACTTTAATCAGAAATGGTAAGACATAAGGCACACAGACATGGACATCGAAATGGTTATCATGGGGGAAGAAGTTTGTGCTCATAGAGCCCTAGAAGCAGGAGGCGTGGCACACAGGGCCACGTGGGGAAGGATAAGTGTTGGTCAAGAGGCAGGGAGTGGGGAGAACATGGCCCCAAGCCTTTACTGGGGTTTTCATAGGAAGGAATGGTTAAGACATGGTACATACGCTGAGTAAGTTTAGGGTTGGATAGCTTGAATAATTTTGGTGGGTTCTAGGCTGTAGGGATGGTTCCTAGTTGTCTGGCTCTAGGATGACTTAGGGCAGGGGAATATTTGCTTGGTGTGTGAGAGTTTGGTTTTAAAAAAGAGGACGAAGATGGTTGGAGGTGTGGGCTCTGGATTGGTTGGTTTCCACATCAAGGGTATGCTCCCGGGAGAACTGTTTGCTGTCTCTCTCTTGAGGAATTTGCTAGCCCTAGGTGAGGTGGCCTCTTGGGATCAAGGATCCAAATGCTAGAGCATAAAGAATACCGAAAATAAGAATATATATTCAATACAAGGTTATGCTGCAGTAACAAACAATCCCAAGGTTGTAGTGGCTTTGAACACAACTAAAGTTTCTTTGCCAGTGCTGCACATTCACTGCAGGTTGGAGGTGAATGGTGGGCATTCTGCTCACTTTAATCACTAAGGGCCCGGACGATGGAAGCTTCATCTCAACACATGCCTCCACAATCACCAATGCAGGGAAAGGGATGAGGGCAAATTGCACCTGTGATCTTAAAGCTCCTGCCAGAAGTAACAGTCAAATCACATGGGCACACTTAACCATGAAACTATCATGTGCCAGGATGGAAGAGAAGTGGGATATTTGTGATTGGCTCTGATGAATACTGACACCTGTCATTGGAACCAAAAGAGTCCTCTTTTGCTTAAGCAAAAGGAAGAAGAATTGTTCAAAAGAATTGTGGCCAGGTGCAGTGACTCGTGCGTGCAATCTCAGCACTTAGGCAGATCACTTGAGACCAAGAAGTTTGAGACTGGCCTGGGCAACATGGGGAAACTCTGTCTCTACACAAAATACAGAAATCAGCTGAGCATGGTGGTGTGTGCTTGTAGTCCCAGCTATTCAGGAGGCTGAGGTGGAAGGATTGCTTGAGCTTGATCGAGGTTGTAGTGAGCTGAGATTGTACCACTGCTCTCCAGCCTAGGTGACAGAGTGAAACCCTGTCTCAAAATAAAAATAAAAATCTTTTTTATAAAAATAAAAACGTTTTTATTTTTATTTTGAGACAGGGTTTCACTCTGTCACCTAGGCTGGAGAGCAATAATGCATGTCCTGACACCCCATCTCAGCATTTTTTTCTCATAACGATAAATCTCCTCACCTGTGTGGCTCATGAGAGCACTTGAAACATTTTCTCAGATATCATCTTACCTCTTCACAGAACTTTCTGAGGTTACCGGAGCATCCATTCACAAGTATTTGTGTGTTTTACTGAGGAGTCAGCTCAGAGGAGTCCAGGGCTGAGCTGGAACTTGAATCTGGGGCTTTCAACTCAAAAGCCAGTGGTTTCTCCATTCCTGCCTCAATTTGGGGAAGAGAAAACTCACGATTCTTTACAGCTAACCTAAGTTCTCCCTTAATTTGGCAACTGTCAGCTCACTCCATCATCAGTCCCGGCTTACCGTCTCCATCTGGATGGTGGTCATTCTCCATTGCCTCCCTTTTCCGGTAATTTTTAGGTCCAAAGAGAAATTGGCATGAGGACCATACCTTTGGGTCCTTGCCACACAAGCCAATTCTCTAAACACACACAGTGGGCACCATGTGCTTAGTCGTTAGTCAAGCTCTGTGGTCTGGTAGTTACAGATTTCCAGGAAACAAGTCCAGCATGGTGCAAGAGGCTCTCCATTACTTGGTTTAGTAAGCTGAGATGTTATCAGAAGTGAGAGGGTTTTTTAAAAAATTATTTGTTTTAATATTTTAATCTAGAAACCACTGGCTACCTGGCATTTTGAAAGTTTTCCAGTGGTTGAATATTTACAGGAACAATTATGAACCTGTGACCATTGGCTTCCAAATACTGATCATTCCTAAACAGTCTCTTACCAGCATAATGTTAACCTTCGCACAACTTCCTTCTTTCTTTGGTGCTCACGTTTCTGTGGTTTAATCGTCCTTTTTACAAGTACTTTAAGAAAGAAAGAAAAAAAGATTTTATAATAGTATTCCCTGGTTGGTGTCAGAGGACCCTAATCTCTAAGGAGATTGTTTCTTTATTTGGGGAAATATCAAGAGCTCTTAAAGGTAAGTCTGAGAGGCTGAGCTTCTGTTAGCCCCAGGCCCTTGGGAAAGTCTCTAATGGGCTTTTAGGTCTCATCTGTAAGTAGAGCTAAGATAACTACTTAGGTAATACAGCTCATAAATTTACAGTAAACTGCATTGACCCACACGCTGAAGAATGGAACTTTCTTGGCTATTGTTATCAATGTTGAACTAGCCATATGACCTAAGACGTGTACCACACAGTAAAATACAATACTGTCCCAGCAAACTGAATGATAAATGATTTGAAAGATGCTTTGGGACATCAGGGGCATGGGGTCATTGTTAGAAACATACTGGATCCCCAGTTCAGGGGATGGCCTCCGGTTAGAATTTCAGGAACTCTGATAAAGCTCTTGCTCAAGACATTTTTGCTTATTTGCTTATTAAACATTAAGCAGCAAGAGTTGCTGGATTAGGATATTGATTTGGCTGCTTTGATAAAAAACCAGCTTCCATGGATTAAAGAATTTAGAAGTTTCTTTCTATGTAAAAGTCTGAGCTGGTAAGGGCTTTGAGTGGGTAGGATGGTTCTGCGCTGGTCCATAGACTCAGAATCCTTCCATCTTGTTTCACCAACCACCAGGTATTGCCCTCATTGCTGTGAGCCAAGCCTGTGTGCCATCACCTTCCCAGTCTATATCCCAGGCATGGGAAAGGGGGAAGGGGAAGAGGACAAGGAAGAGGAGGGGATACCCCAGAAGTTGCCACATTATTTTCACTCATATCCCACTGGCCTCAATCACATGACCTATACTTAGCTGTAAGATAGGTTGGGAAATACAGCCTCTGCTGGGTGATCTTGTGTGTAGCTAACACGTTGGGGTGGGGGAGGGCAGGAGGATGAGTCAGTGGGTTTCTTTATTTTACTGAAATAGGATAGTGAGAGACAATTGACAGGTACTGTCCTAAACACACACTCAGCCGACTACAGCTCAGTGTGGCTTAATTTGTTAGCTGCTTTCCCGGAAGCAGGTCTTGTGCAGGAAGAGAAGAGAACAGAGAGGAACTATACGGCGGTGGGGAGGAGCGGCTGGTTCTTGAGGACAGAGACCATGTCTCATTCACTCAGTATCCACGATAGCTTCCACTGTGTCTGGCGCACAGTAAATTGCTCCATAAATGTCCCTTTGCGTCCCACTTCTTCCACAAACTCACAGGATTTGACCTGTGTAGTAAACCATGCCTGAATTCGATTGAATGCAGTAGAACGGCAGTCTGACAGAACTCACGCTCACTTGAATTGCTCTTCCTAAATCAACCTCAGCTGGGCCCTAATTCACCAACTAGGTGATTTCATCATTCTCCACCTTGCTTTCATTCTCCAGCATTGATTTCTGGCCTTTATTGGCTTTGAGTCTGTGTACATGGGAGATTTATTCATAGCACAGCCTCCCAGCCACACTGTTTGGCTTGGGTGGGAAGAGGTAGGGCTTGGAAACTCTGGATGAGGGGAGAGTACGAGGGAGCTGCTGCTGAGGTGATAATGGAGGGGCAGACGTGGACTTTCTGAGCTCCTGCCACTGCAGAGTTCAGGGGCCAGCACTTCCAAGGGGTCAGCAAAGTCTCCAACTGCTGGAGAAGGGCAGGAAAGAGGCATTAGCCCTGGGCCTGAGCACAGATGGCAGCACTGTCACCAGGCCTTCGCCCCCACCATGCTCTCTCTCTGGAATGCCTTCCCTTAATCCTGGCCTAATTCCTGTTCATGCTTCTGGTTCAGGAGCAGCACTTAACAGGGGCCCAGGAACTCAAATTAACTAACTGGCCTGTCTTCACCTGCGTTTTCTCCATCATTCCTCTGTACACTGCGTTTAATGTTCTGTGTCTGTGCCTTCTCCCACACACTCTTCACCATTCTGTTCCCCACACCCAAGCGCACAGATAATGGGCAGCTTCTGTGGGTACCGAGAGTTTCCTGGCACCAGCTGAACTGGAAGTGTGTCCCTGGGGCTGCTGCTATAAAAGAGATCATTGGTCAAGGGGCCACTCCCTGGTTGCTGACCCAAGGTTCTCAGGCGCAGAAGCCAAACCTCACCTGGGCGCAGCTGGCGCTTGCCTGAGATGCCCAGCAGATGGCGCAGTCGTCCTCCTTATCGTCCCACCCCGGCCTAAAATCGGAACAAAGACCAGGAGAGCTGGGGGAAGGTGGGGTAGTGGTCAGGCCTCTCCCAGAACCCAGCAAGGGGAGAAGCTTCCTGCAAAAGAAGCCCGCAGGGCCAGGACCCTTCACCTACAGAACTCTTCCCCTCAGGCCCCGGGCAACATAGGCAGAGAGAACAGAAGACAGAGCAGACAGGGCAGGCCCACCCAGGGCACCCATTCAACCTGCTCCCCAGACCCAGCTGCAGAAGCTCCCACGGTCTCCTCGGTGCTTCTGCCACAGGCTGCTGGATCCCAGAAATGCCACCATTAGAGCCCATTAGATACAACTCTTCCAGATCAGGTTTTGCTCATGGCGACCACGCAGGGGCCGCAGTCAGTCCGCAGTGGAACTTTCTACACCTGGACAGGTGGTGGAGCCAGGATTCAAATTTAGGTCTGTTCAGAGCTAAGTGTCAGTTTCTTCATCCCTGAAAGGGAGAGATGGAGAGTATTTTTTCCTGGCAACGCAGCTTAGAGGGGATTCACTGTATATGAAGGTGTTTGAGAAATAAAAGATGCCCAATGTTGGTTAAACTTCAAATATGTACACAGGTGCCTCCGCTGGGGTGAGCCCTTCCACAGGTCAGAGGTCATCAGTTCTTTTCTGAGAGTAGGTTTGGTGTGATGGGGTGGGGGTGGGGCGTGGCAAGGAGCCCTTGTCCCCTCTCATCTGGACAAGTCCAGAGGCCTCCTATCTGGCTCCCTGCCTCCCGTCGGGCCATCCCTCTCTCCCTGCCTCCCATCCTTCCTCCTCATTGCTGCAGGTGTCTTGCAAATGGAAATCTAATGTTACTCTCTTGCCTAAAATACTCAGAGACTCAGAAAAAAGCCCAAACTCAGAAAAATAGTATTCAGTGTCCTTTACAACCTGATTTCTGACTACATTTTAGTCTTTTAGTCTCATGAAATAAAATTAATAAATGGGCTTAAATCAGAATCAGCAGTGCCAGGGCCAGGGGCGGGAGTGGGTCCTGGGTGATGATTGGGGTCAGCTCTGGGCACTAAGACCAGAAGAAGTGACAGGATGAGGACGAAGGGAATGAGAGGTAGCCTGCATTGTCCAATTCTCCATCTCCTTTCCTCCAGGGCAGGGCCTGGGACAGTGCCTGCAGTCATAATTTGTTGAATGCATGTAGGAATGAATGAACATATGAAAGAAAAATGGCTATGCTGACAGGGACTAGGGTTGACTGAGTGCTCACTGTCTGCCTTTTGCTAATCTCAGATGCTGGAAAGGGCACTGCTGGAGGATAGTAAGCCTAAGGAGAAGAGAGCTCGTCTTAGCTGCACCATCTGGGACCCCACTCTAGGGGTCTGTGTAATGGTGGCATCAAGGGCAGAAATCCCAGAGCCTGCTATGCCCACAGCTTCTGAATGCTCTGTCCCAAACCTCCCAGGAAAGTCACCTGGGCTGCAGAGCCCCAGGGAACCCCCATGGTCATCCAGGGTGCATGGGCTGCCCGGCCATCTGTTTCCCAGGATGGCTTTCTCACTGGCACAGATGGTGAATCTAGACTTCCCTCTTCCCAGCCAGCTGCGGAAGACACTGCATTGCTGCAGTCTCTGCCTGGTCTCTCTCGTGACCCCATTTTCCACATCATTCGCCTCCACTCCTCTCCATATGTTGGTTTCATTTCAACCTTATCCAAAAAGAACCCCTCCCTCTCATTGGCCTGCTGAGCCATCTCACAAAATGAAATTCATAGCATCTGAAGCAGTGGAAAGCTCTTCTCTTTGCTTGTTCAGCAGAGCCATGGGTATTCCCTTCATCCCCCGTCACCACCTTCGCTTACCCTCATCATAATCTCTCACCTGGAATAGTGGATTCACCTCTGAAGGGCACCCTGCACTGGCCTTGTCCTCCCTGAGTCCAGCCTTCTCAGTGCTTTCCAGAAGGGACACTTGATCTTGTTTTACCTCCCAAACCTGGTCCCACCTTCCCAGGCTTCTCCATCTTAGTAAATAACAGCTCCAACCAGAAACGTGGGCAACATGAGTGCCGCCTTCTCTGCCTGTGCTGCACCCACTTTCCTCCCATTTAACCCATTAGCAAGACTCGCTGGTTCTCTCTCCAAAATATACTCACATCGGTCCCTTTCTCTTCATCTCTGCACCAACTTGGTTAATGACTCTGTCATTTCTCACCTACAGCAACCTCTAAGCATGATGACATCTGCCAGCCTCTGCCTCCTGAGCTCATAATACCTTTCCTCAGCATTCCATTCATGCCAACCTTCCTTCCGTTCCAAGAGTCCTCCAAAGTCTTTCCAGCTGCAAGGCCTGCATCCCTCACTGTATCCCCTACCAGCCCCTCACCCTGCTCCAAACTGTAACATTCTTTCCCCTGCTCTTGAAAAGACTGGGTTCTTCCCTTTTTATTATTTTTATTATTATTATTATTATTATTTTTAAGACAGAGTCTTGCTCTGTTGCTCAGGCTGGAGTGCAGTGGCACGATCTTGGCTCACTGCAACCTCCGCCTCCCAAGTTCAAGCGATTCTGCTGCCTCAGCCTCCTGAGTAGTTGGGATTACACCTGGCTAATTTTTGTATTTTTAGTAAAGACGGGGTTTCACCATATTGGTCAGGCTGATCTTGAACTCCTGACCTCGTGATCCGTCCGCCTCGGCCTCCCAAAGTGCTGGGATTACAGGCATAAGCTACCGTGCCTGGCCACTTTCTATTTTTTTGAGACTCATCAAAAAGGTCACTTTCTTAGACAAACTTTCTCAAGCTATGCTCTCTAAAGAGGATTCTTTCTTTTATTCTGAATCACAGCATCCTGTTCATTTCTTGGCCCCCACCACTTCATGCCATGGAAAGTCTTATTAACTCAATGAATTGATGTGCATTCTAATTTATTTACCATATTCATTGTCTGTCTCCCCATTGGAGACATGGAGATGAGAAACTTGTCTATCTTGTTCAATGTTGTAGCCCCACAGCCCAGCACAGGCAAGGCATTGAGTACGTGCTCAATAAATATTTGCTAACTGAATGTAATAAATGAATGGAAGATGCATCATGGCACTGTCCTGCTTTTCTCTCTCAATGGCTTCCCATTGTCCCCAGTATGCTGTCAAAACTCCAAACTCCATAGGGCGGCTCCATTAGAGTGTCTTCATGACCTGACCTCAGCTCACCTTTCCAATGTCCTCATTAGGTTTATGGGGAATCAATCTGGAAAGGCTCAAGCCATAATGGGTTCCATGGTGCAGACAAGAGCCTGGCAGTGAGAAAAAGGGACAGTGAATAAATGATCTTTATGATTCCAGGCAGTGCTTCCATTCTGTGCAGCCTGAGATTTGTTTGGGTGTGTAGTTTGTTTGTTTGCTGTTTGCTTTTTAAACCATAGCTGAGATGAAACTCTGAATCAAGAATCCGAGGGAGAAATTTGAGAACAGAAGCAACAACTCTTGCTGTCTTGGAGGGGTGGTTGGGAAGGGATATGTAGAGAACGGGAATCCCTGGTGCTGACTCAGGCCAGGCAACGTCAGGAGTCTCAAGAAAACAAGTCCTGGAGATCGGCAGATCCAAGAGCGGGGTCCACGCTGATCTCATTCACCTTCTATCCCCAGTGCTCAGTCTTTGACACATGGTAGGTCCTTGGTGAAAGGTTGAGGGAAGCACATGCCATGGGGACCGGAAACCCCATTCCACTCATGTCACTGTTGAAGGTCATTGGGAGATCAAGAAAGCCCCTGAGGCCATGCTTCCTCTGAAGGAGAAGCCTCAGTGGATGGCAGGGGCAGGGCTATTTGCCCCATTCGTCTCCCCTCTTCAGACCTCAACTGAACCTTCAGCCGCCCCGGTGAACATGTCCTACTGGCCCAGCCTCAGTTCTGCTCCCTCCACTGATAAATGTATCTGACAGATTAAACATCTTTGCTGGCTCTTGGCAAAGTGGCTCTGTGTATGGACAGGGTTTTTTCCCCGCCCCCCTTTTTTTGGGGCAGGGTCTTGTTCTGCTGCCCGGACTGGAGTATAGCACAATCTTGCTTCATTGTAGACTCAACCACCTGGCCTCAAGCAATCCTCCCACCTGAGCCTCCCAAGTAGTACACACCACAAAAGCCCAGCTGATTTTTTTTTTTTAATGTAGAGATGCAGTCTCGCTTTGTTGCCCAGGCTGGTTGCAAACTCCTGGACTCAAGCGATTCTCCTGCCTCAGCCTCCTAAAGTGCTGGGATTATAGGCATGAGTCACTGTGCTCAGCCCCCAGTTTCTTGCTTTACTCCCCTCAAGCCCAGCAGCACCAGGCAGCTGCTAGGATTGAAGAAGGCACTTCGGGGTCTCCAAGTCAGCTTCCTTAGAGTGTTCTTTAGATTCCTAGGTGTGCAGCTCTGGGTACAGACCTCCAGGCTCAGCCCTGACCACAGATATAAATTGAGCCTCTGCAGCAGGGATGGGGTAGGAGGGGCTGGAGGTATCTAGGGGGTTTTCACGAATCACAGTCCTTCTAAGAGCACAGACTCTAAAAACTGTGCACTTCTGCTTAATCCACTGAGATGAGTCCACTGAGAGGGCAAAGTATCTCCACATTTGCATTGGGCACCAGAAGTTGTCACACAAAGCATCTGGTGGGCATGTACACTAGGTCTCTGAATCCTCATATCCTTCAGCCGTGGTTTTATTATCCCCACTTCTTCAGATCGGGAAGCAGAGCCTTGGAGATGTGAAATAACTTGCTGGAGGTCACAGCTAGGTCTGGCCCCAAGTCCACTGGTTTTTGGCTTCTGGACAAATTCAAGGCTGGGGAATTACAGTGTGGAAAGAGATCATTCTCAGAAGACAAAAGTGTCAAAATCAATGAGATAGTCTTCAGGAGTGCCAGTGATCTAAAGACGAGAGTTCTAGGGAGAAGAAGGGGGCTGCCCCAGATGGACCGAGGCTGGTCAGGAACCAAGGAGGCTGGGGAGACGTCTGGGAACCTTGTGACATTAGGAGCAGCTGGAAATAGAGGAGGGAAAGCAAAAAGGAGGCTCAGGAGAGGATGACATCAAAGGGCTATATCGTGGCAGGGGGGACGCATGTTATTCCAGGCGGCAGGGCAAGGTTGGGGCGGGGAGGACAGTGGGGAGGGATAACTGGCTGGCTTTGTAGGGTTATTCTCTGGCTTTGGGGATAGGGATGGTAAAAGCTGGTGCTTTAACATCAGGTGCTGCTGTGAGTTCTCTGGAAGCCTCCATCTGAGGGTCCTAACTCAGGTGCCTGTCTTCTCCACTGGCCACTCAGGACTCCCACTCAGGCTCAGTTTTCTGTGATCCACTCCATTTACAGATTTATTACCCTGTTGAAGCCACATCTGCCCCCCCAGGCCGAGGTTATACGTGGCTTGTAAAGGCTAAAATATTTACCATCAGGCTCTTTACAGAAAAAGTTTGATGAAAAAATCGTATATGTTATACACCTTGCTTTTTTTTAATCCAATAACCTATCCTGAACATCTCTTTCTATCAGTACTTAAGAGCTTTTTCATTCCTCTCTAGGGCACATAGAATACCATTGTCTGGATGGACTATGGTTTATTCAGCCAGTTTCCTGTTGGTGGACAGTTAGGCTGTTACCAGCCTCCTGCTATTTCAGATGATGCTGCAATAGATAAATTTGTACCCGAAGCTAGAGAAATTTCCAAGAAATGTGTATGCCCAGATCTCAGCACAGATCTACTAAGCCAGTGTCTTTGGTGTTAGAGTCCCAGGCATCTGTATTTTTAGGAATCCCCCAAGTGTTGCACATACAGCCACATTGGGGAATCACATTTATAGCTCATGTCTTCTGACGACAAGAGAGGCTGCATCCTCCTTGCTGGTCACATGAGAGTCCAGAGGGGGATGCAAGCATCTCTCATCCCTGCAGAGGAATATCAGTCTTAAAGGCCTTGTTGGATCTGGCCCCCCAAAGATTGGAGAGAAAATTAGGAAGTCGAAGTGATAGTGGGATCTGAGAGGTTTTTCTATTTCTATTGAGATGCAGTCAGAGACCATTCTGGCCTGGGGCAATGATGGGGAGGTACAGGGGCTGTGGAGCATGTGGAGGGACCCCATGGGGACACGACATCGGGTTGACACTGGAAGCATAAGTAAGAGTGAGCCAGAGGGAGGATGCAGGGAAGAAGATGGCTAGGCAGAAGGACAGCACATGCAAAGGCTCAGAGGAGATAGTGAAGGGCTCAGAGCTGACTGCAGGGATTCACACTCATTCCATCTGGCTGGAACCTCCAACTCATGGGCCTGTAATTCTTTAATTCCTGGTTTTTTTTTCTCTACTAGGCCGTGAGGTTTTTTTTAATAAGGGTGGGACCTGTGCCCTTTTCCTTCATCCCTTTCTCTTTTTCCTCCCTCCCTTGTTTTCTTTCTTCCCTGCTTCCTTCCTCAACCTCTTCGTTATATCACTGGTGTCTCAAACACTGGCAAGTGAGTGACTGAGTGAATGGACTTTGGTCTGGGAGGTTGCCCTGGGGAGAACCAGGTCTTGAGTGGTCTGCAATCATTCAGAAGCCCTTTCCCCTCTCCTCGGTCTCTCCGCCAGCACAGAGCTTCCCAGGGGTGCCTCTACAGCACCTTCATGCCATCTCCAGCCCAGCAGCCCCCGCTGCTCCTGCCTGCTGGAGGTGAGGCTGCTGGGAGCCTGGCCAGCTGGGGGACAGTGGTAAGGAGTGGGTCCCCGCTGACCTGTCCTTCCTCAGGCTTCATCCTGAACCTTTTCCCTCTGAACCTTGCTGCTGATGAAGAGGCCCTGCAGAGGTTCTGTGCTCCATCCAGACGAGCAGTGGAAGCTGCATGGATAGCCCTCCCCAGGGATGGAGCTGCCAGGGCCCAGGGGCTACCACGACACAGCACTCCAGGCCTCACAACACACGTGTGTCCTGGCCTCGTCCAACGCATCCCTTTTCCAGATCCCTTGAAGGGTCTCACTTTTCTAAGCTCTGCATTCTGCGATTTGTGCAGGGGGAGCACTACTCTGGAAAGAAGGCCGGCTATCAGCTGCCCAGTCCCGGGGTAAGTCGCCCGCCCTCCCATCTGCTGAGTCCTAGGATAATAGAAACTCGCTCATGCTAGGAATGGGGCTGGAATCAGGGACTCTTCCCACACCCTTGCTATTCTAGACAGTGCAGACCTGGCTGCGATCTGCTGCCTTTCCTCAGAGCCCCACCCCGTGGCACTATCAAGTGAGGCTCCTTCGTCGTGGGCCCCTCAGGAGTTGTAAAGAGCGGTTCTCTTCTCTGTGTTCACAGCATGGCTCCCACCTGCCATGCCCTTCAGTTGCACCGTCTACACTAGTTCAGGTGTAGCCCTCACCTGGACTCCTGGCATCCTCCTAACAGGCTTCACCCCTTCTGTTGTCCCCTGAAATCCATTCTGTACCTGAGGGCTAAGTGGTCACTTCAAATCCGTCAGATGTCATCACTCCTATACTTAAAACTTGCCACGAGGCTCACCATAACACCTGTGTTCCTTGTCCCAGCTGCCCTGGCTCAGTGGGTCCCCTCTCCTCCCTGCACTTTCCCCAGGCATGCTGACCTCCCTCTGTTCCTCAATCACACTGAACTCCCTTCTGCCTGAGACCTTGGCACCAGCTCTTTTGTCACTCTAGAACACACTTCCCCGGATCCACATGTGGCTGCGCAGGGTTCAGCCCTAGTGTGACCTTCTCGGAAAGGCTTCCTCGACCACCCAACCCAGAGTCACAGGGCCTCTGTTGGACATATCACACTTGCTGAAATGATCTTGTTTGGCATTGTCTGTGCACTCCCACTGGAAGACGAGCTCCAGGAGAGTGTGAACCCTGTTTGTCACTTTCACTGTGGGGTCCCCACCTTCTGGAGCTTGAATTCCCTTCTCTTTAGAGCTCTGCAGGAGCTGTATCTTTGTCATGGTTCTGAATCTTTTCAGCAAACATGTCTGTTAGGCAGGAGGTCCAGCAGCCCTTTGCTTTTGGTTTTCAAAACTTAACTAAGATTCACAAATTAGAGCTCAGATCCCATCTCAGAGGATGGAGAATACTCCAGCTGATTGCCTTCTCTTTCTTTGATGTGAAACCCTTTGATTTCTCCTACCTGCCTGCTGCCTCGCCCCACTCCATCTGCCTCCACCTTCACGGATGGGCCCCTGGCCCCAGCCCTACTCCCTTGTCATCCATCCATCAAAGGAACACAAGATAGGCTCAGGACCCCCTGAGCGTACCTGAAACAAAGAAAACTAGGAAAAGAAGATACAAACAACAAGCAGGGAGGGGAGCAGGGCTACCAGAGGCCCTGGTCACAGAAGAAGTCAGCCGAGAAGCGTGCCAGGTGGCTGTGAGGGGGGCAACCCCGGCTCAGTGACTCACAGCCTGATGGACTCATTCTGTCAAGCTTCCCTCTGCATGAGCAGCGCCCCCTGAGCCAGGGAGACTCTAGGGGAAAGTCCTAGAGAGCTATGTCTTAACACCGGCTTTGCCTTGGAATTTTTTTTTTTTTTTAAGACGAGGTTTCACCATGTTGGTCAGGCTGGTCTTGAACTCCCGACCTCAGGTGATCCGCCCGCCTTGGCCTCCAAAGTGCTTGGATTACAGGTGTGAGCCACCACGCCCGGCCGCCTTGGAATTTTTAAGGGGTCAGCATCTGTTTATTCCTTTGTCTCTTTAATCCTTAATCCCTGCCCCCACCCTCTGCCCCAGGTGATTTGAGAAGGAAAATAATAGCAAATGTTTTTAGCATTTATTATGAGACAGAAACACTGTTCTGAGCCTTTTAAATGCTTAGAATACTTCATTCACACAACAACCCCGTAAAATGAGAACTATTATTCCATTTTTTAACAGAAAACTGGGCACCAAGGAAGTTACGTAACTTGCCCAAGTTCACACAGTTAGTAAGGAGGAGAACTGGAATTTGCTACCAGACAATCTCATTGCAGAGTATGTGCTTTTAGCCATGCCACCACTTTTTCTCTAGTAGGATAATGGAAGTGAACAAGCCTGTTAAATGTGACGCCCCCATGTAAGCACTCATTATTATTCAACCTCTTCTTCCCTGACTTCTAGCATCTTCTGTGTCTCTGTTAGAGTTCTTCTGCCTCGGGGCACAGAGGTGCCCAGGTGGACCCCTACCTTCTCGGAGCCAAGCGCCCAGTGCACAGCCTGGCATAACAGATGCACAGGTGTTTATACAGCTGGTCTCCACCTGGGAGGGTTGTTGAGGAATGAGGGGAGGAGGATAAAATGGTGGAGAAGCTGAAGTTCTGAGTTAGAGATTACTGATCATTCTATTCATAATAAAAAATAGCTAATGTTTATTGAGCTGTAATTCTGTCAGGCATGGTTTGAAGCATTTCAGATATCAACTGAAATGCTTATGCTATTGATAAGAGTAAGATTATATTTCAGATCAGTTGTTATTTGAAAAGCTTATGCTGTCCAACCTCACAAATGGCCTCCAGGGATCCTCACCTCCTGGTATCCTTATCCATGTTTAGTCCCATCCCAAACTGAGTCAGGGCTGACCTGTGTGATGCCAATGCATCGCAACCTCACCCTTGGTGTCTTGGATTACTTGCTCTGAGGGAAGCCTGCCACCATGCAGTGAGGACACTTAGGCGGTCCTGTGGTGTGGCCTGTGTGGAAAGGAGTTGAGGCCTCTGGTCAACAGCCATCTGAGTGAGACAGCTTGGAAGTGGATGCTCTAGCCCCATTTGAGCCTTCAGATGATGCAGCACCAGCCAACATGTGACAGCACCCTCATGAGAGGCCAGAACCGCCCAGCGGAACATCCCTGAATTCCTGGTCCATAGAAACTATGAGATAGTAAATGGTGGTTGTTTTATGGCACCACAAACCAAAACTAAAATTCTAAGGCCCCCTCCCAATCATATGAAGGGACTTCCTCCTCAGACAGGGCATCCTTAAAATTTAACCTGAAAGACTGGTTCAGGCCATGAAGGGAAGTATGGGTTGGACATGTCTCATTATACGTCTCTGGCATTAACATCAACACAGACTTTAAGTCTGATAAGAAACATTTTACAATCTATTCTCTCTGAAGCCTAATACCAGAAGGCTTCCTCTGCAAATAAGAACTTTAGTCTCCACAGTATTTTCTCTTAACCCAGATATTCCTTTCTATAGATCTCAAGTCTTTAGATAAACTCAACCAATTGTCAATTAGCAAATTTTAAAATCTACCTATATGCTGGAAGCCCCCGCTTCGAGTTGTCCCACCTTTCTGGACAAAACTAGCGTATTTCTTAAATGTATTTGATTTAAGTCTCGTGACTCCCTAGAATGTATAAAACTAAGCTGCACACCGATCACCTTGGGCATACGTTCTCAGGTCCTCCTGAGCGCTGTGTCATAGGCCATGGTCACGCATATTTGTCTCAGAATAAACCTCTTCAAATATTTTACAGTGTTTGACTTTTTTTTGTCAACAGCATTAAGTTTTGGGGTAATTTGTTACGCTGCAATAGGTAAAGAATACATCAACTCATTTAGTCATCGAAACAACTTTACAAAGTAGATCCTTACATTAACCAGCATAAAGCTAGAAGGAGATAGAGGCAGGCTTGTAGCCCAAGGAGTCCCATCCCAGAGCCTGCTCTATAGACATTCATGGGATGGTGCATTTCTTATGAGAGATTCTCTGGGAGACCTGGCAGACCACAGTACCAACCTCTCCTCAGCATCACCTTAAAAAATAGAGTCCTGTGACCCTTCTCTAAATATTTTGATTCACTTTGTCTAGAATGGGGCCTGCAACCAATTCAAGACCTGAATATTTCAGGACTCCCCAGTCGTCTCAGAAATCCTCAGCATGCACATGTGGCTGTCTCATTTAACTAGTCAGGAGGCTTAGATTATGCTGCAGTGACCAGCAATCTCAGTGGTTTACAACCAACAGAGGTTCTTTTCTCCTTCCTGTCTCAATCTGACTCCAGGTGGGCAATTCTCCTCCATCTTGAACTGTGCCATCTGGAACACATGGCTTCCTAAATCACTGCAACAAGGCAAGGAAAAGAAAGCAGAGACCATTCCACATGTTTCTGAGGGCCAAGACTGGAAATAACTTATATCATGCCCAATATTCATTGGCCAAACCCCAGTCACATGAGCCTAATACAGCTGCAAGGGAAGCTGGAAAACATGAAAAGCAAATGAATATCTGGTGAATCACATCAATGCTCTGCCACACCTATTATTTGCTGGCAATAATATAATATTTTGCAGATTTCTGTTTACCTTGATTTCTCAATTAGATAGAAGGTGTTTGAGGTCAAGAGCAACCTTTAATTTCCCCCTTACAGGGCTGATTGCTTTGTCATTGCTAAATGTGTTCTTCTGGATAAACTGGTGATGCAATCATTCTAAGACTGTGACTGCTGGCCATGTGACATAGAGTCTGACAGATTTGGGTGCAAATCCTGACTCTAACTCTCACTTGGCAAGTTCTCTAAGCCTCGGTTCTTCTGCCTGTGAAATAGGAATGATAATGCCTGCCTTACAGCGTTATAGTGGGAACTAAATGAAATCATTTGGAATATGAATTACCTGCCACACTTCATGCAACAGAAAGGAGGCTCTTTATAATCTACGAAACCCAGGGCATCAAGAAGGATGAAATTCCTGGCGGCCTATGAGCCCCTATAAATTGTATGCAAATATTTTCTGTATGCATGAATCTATAGAGACCTTCTGCTACTCACTTTCCTTGTTTATTTATGAAAGCACACATGTAATAATTCATTGTAAAATGTTTAAATATTACAGATTATAATAGCTCATGCATGTTGAGTGCTTACCATATTCCAGGCACTGCTTGGGTGCTTTGTATGCATAACTCAAGAAGCCTGTGAGCTAGGTGCTGTGATTTTCACCTTTATTTTACAGATAAGGAACCGATTTCACAGAGAGATAAAGCTGCCAAAGGCCTCACCACCAGTAAGTAGCTGAGTTGGTCTCAATGCAAACCCAGGTTGTCTAACTACACAGCACATCATATCTGATGTCAGTCATACTCAGACCGGCAGCAGCAGCACCTGGGAACTTGTTAGAAATGTGAATTCTTGGGTGCCTCCCCAGAACTACTGAATCAGAACTCTGGTTTTTAATGAGCCCTCCCGGTGATTCTGATACACGTTAAAGTTTACGAACCCTGTGCTCTGCTCTTGTGCTGCGTCTCCACCCCATCAGTTAGTTCTTTTGGTACCTAATGCAGGTCTGTGGCTTACTAAATGAACAAATTAATACTGTCACCTACACATAACTCTGGTTCAAAACCTTTCTTCTTGCATCTGATGTCAGAAGCATCAGAAGGAAAAAGCCTGCCCAAAATAAACTGGAAAGTGTCCTCCTTTGTCCTGTTGGGGTCACCTGCACCCCTAGCTCTCCTCAAACAGGACAAGTCAGCCATCAGAGCAGATCACTGGTCAAAACCAGACCAGAGCCCCATGCTGTATGCATGCCAAGGAGAATGGTAGAGAGTGGCTGGCTGTACCCTGGGGATGCTATTTTGTTCCTTGCCAAGCACCATGCATCTCAAACAGGCGTGCAACAAACAGATTGCAGCCCAGGACTCTCTCAGCCCTATGCCCCAGCTGTTCCTGCCTTGACACCCAGCCTCTTCTCTGTGATCCCTCTGATATCCAGATGGCAGCAGACACAGTAGCAAAGGCAGCTCCAGGCAAGCGGCTCCCAAGCCAGCTGTGTGTTTGATTAACAAGAAAGCCAGGCAGATGCAGCTTATCAGGAGGACTCACAAAGGCAGCGAGCAGACAGTCACAAAATGCCAGCGTGTTTTATCCTCTGCCCAGCCAAGGGAGTTATTCATGTCGATTCTGATGTTTGTTAAATGATACCATAATGACAACCACTGTGATGAATCTCTTTCTATGGGTCAGGCATCCCGCATTACAACAACCTGTTAGTGGACACAGTGTTATTATCATCCTAATTTACACATAGGGAAACTGAGGCTTAGAGTGACAAAATAACTCACTACACAGTGCAAGCCAACATGGTGCACTTGAACGTGGGCCTGAGCAGGCCTGACGGGGCTCCTCATGCAGCTGCAACCCATCTTTGCAGCCTCCTGGAAAGCATCTCACAAAGCTTATGGAGCTTAATGTTCACAGCCACTTACTGACTAGATCCTCTTTGTTTAGAATTCATTGTGATAGTTTGTCACTCATGGATTATTTTTGCATTAATTTTGATTTTTTTAAATATTGCATTAAAATATTATTGATATAGGCTACTGAGCTTTCTGGCACTCCCTTAAATTTTGTGCCCAAGGCAAGCGTCTCACTTACTTCACCCTAGTCCCAACCCTGTTTAATCCTACAAGATAGGTGCTGGGGCTGTGTGAATAAATTATTGCACATTTACAGATGGGGAAGCTGAAGCTTGAGGGGGACAGGATGGTGGGTAATTTACCCAAGGGCACACTGCAGGTGGCTTGGGATATATTTAGCCCTGGGATGGTCTGGTTCCTGTGCCTCTGTTCTCACTGCACAAAGTTGTCCCAGAGCATTTCCTTGAAGTCATTCAGGACTGCTTTGCTACATGGCCTTCCAAGATGGCCAGAAATCCACCCTGGGACTCCTGTATCACACAAGAGTGACATGATGGCAGATTCTGCAGACCCACCAGGGCACATTGGCTCTGCTAATCCAGGTGAACTCCTCGGCCTCCAAAACAGAAGTAAAGAGAAGGAAAGGGCTTCAAACTAGAAGGGCCCTGGAAGATGGATCTACTACGCCTTTCCTGAGGCTGGGTCTGCACTGAAGATGAAGAGGCATCTCCCAACCCACCGTATGACCCACCCACCCAGCAGCCTTTGGGAGGATGAGGACATCAGGCTCTTTTTCTCTTTTGTCTTTGGTTTCCCAGCTACTCTCTGAGAAGTCACCTCATCTACTGAAGGGAAATGATGGAGGCACTCTTTCAATAGGGATGCTTTGTTTTTTTTCTGGTTTAGGCCTCAGTTGGGTGTTTAACGTTCCCAAGGAGACAGCTGGTCCAGGGAAGAACAGGCAGAGGCTTTGCCTTTGCCCCAACCCTCGCTGGTCAGTTCTGTGTCTTGGCTCTGGCTGAAGGGCTCTGAGTCATAAATCCTGGGCTCTCTGGACAGAGGTCACTAGCAAGGTTAGGAGCCTGGAATGCAACAGACAGATATCAGGGAGGGCAGCCAAGGGCTTCTAGCCTAGACAGCTCAGATTTGTTTCAGAGGCTCAGAGCAGAATGTGGGATCCCAGTGGCCATCTTAGGCCAAAATATAAACTATTCTCCAGAAGTGAAGGAGGAGAATTCAGCCCCAGTGCAAACCCATCTTCTTGCTGTTACTGGTGTCTTATGGCCCTAGGCCACTTTTCAGAGGGTTGGTCACCCACTTCCTGGGTGATAAAGCCTCAGCTCTCAGCACTAGCACTACAGGGCACTAGAGGCCAGAGATTTGGGGAACTGTAGTCTCTTCTTTGGATATAGGCCCAAGTGGAAGATGTCTTCTGTGAATGTCTATTTAGGCATCTCCCTGCCTCTGGCCCTTGAAATACAACAGAGTTCTAAAGAAGAATTGACTATGTTACCCCAAATGCCCAGCCCAGGAAGACCACCCTGAAGTTTTAAGGGAGTGGTACTTTAAGAAATAATGGTAGACATGGGGATGAGATATCACTTGGCTTGTATATAGTTATCTACTACTGCATAACAAATTATCCCCAAACTTAGTGACTTAAAACAGCATATTTATTTTCTCACAGTTAATGTATATCAGAAATCCACGCACAGTTTAGCTGGGTACTCTGCCTTAAGGTTTCTCTCTCTTTTTTTTTTTTTTTTTTAAAGACGGGGTTTCACCATGTTGGTCAGGCTAGTCTTGAACTCCCGACCTCAGGTGATCTGCCTGCCTTGGCCTCCAAAGTGCTTGGATTACAGGCGTGAGCCACCACGCCCAGCCGCCTTAAAGTTTCTCACAAGACTGAAATCAATGTGTTGACTCGGGCTGTGGTCTCATCTGAAGGCTTTGCTGGGACGGATACACTTCCAAGTGCATGTTAGCAGGATTCAGTTTCCAGCTGTTGGCTGGAGGTCACCCACAGTTCCTTGACAGATGGGCCTGTCCATAAGGACAAACATATAAGAAGAATAAGAGAAGTCAGTCTTTTCTAACCTAATCGTGGAAGTAACATCTCATCACTTTTGTCTTATTCTGTTGGTTAGAAGCAAGTCAGTAGGTCCAGCCCTTGCTCAGGGAAGCAGATTACACAAGGGCAGGAATAACAGGAGGCAGAGATCAATGGGGTCATGTCAGAATCTGCCTCCAATACCTTGTTGGGGCTGAATAGGCTTTTTCTGCAAGCTATATATTCATCTTTCTGGAAAACTTCCATTAGCTGCAGGGAGTTCCTTTTACAAGGTGGCCATGATGACACTGGCCATAATGGATTGGACAAGAATAGAATACCTGACTAAAGAAAGCCCCAGTGGGGTGGGGAACTCAACCCTATCGGAACTCATTTTTTGGCAAGTCTGAATGGAAAACTCAGAGAAAGACAAAGATCATTCACTTATTTAAAAGAATTCCAGGCACTGGGTATAAAATAGTACACAAAACAGGCATGGTCCCTGTCTTCACAGGGTAGAAGAGGCAGAAGTGTAAAGATGCAAAATGCAAAAGCAGTAGGCAAGAACTTGGAAGGCCATGAACTAGGTAGGCCATCAGTGGCCACGAGAAAGCAGCAGCTATGAAGGAGGTAGAGAGAAGAGGGAGAAGGATGGCCAGAAATGCAAGAGGAATAGAAGCAGAGGCAAAACATAGCTGAGCTGCCTCAGTGGCAAGCCCAGGTTTAAGGAGAAATGGATGCCTGCTCACTAGCTGAGCAACTCCATTGAAGAGATGCCATCTTTCCTGAAAATCCTGCAGATCAAGGAGGACTCTGATTGGTCCAGGTTGGGTCACTTGCCCATCACTGAACAAAGGGGCTGGAGTTCCCAGCTGGCTGTCTCTGAGTCACCTGCTAGGTTAGGTGAAGAAGCTGGGGTCAGCTTCACTTAAAGCACATGAAAAATGGGTTTTGACTCCAGAGGTAGAGATCCCTGGGCAGGTAAAACAACAGATGTCTATTATGTATGAAGTTTAGAAGAGGAAAAGTAGAAATTGTTGGGTGCTAATGTCTCTCTGTGAGGCATCGCTGGATAGATTTCGTATAGTGGTTTTTCAGTTTCTACACAACTATGGGGCATTCATTCTTCCAGTGGTTCTTCTGCCTGCAACCTCCACAGGTAATCCTCTTAACAAGTTATGAATTCTGAGCACAGAGAGCATGTTTGGATCCCTGGGCCAGTTGTTTAACTCGGAAACTCAGATGTTTACTTGCATTTCTAGTTTATTTATTTCTATTAGGCTACATGTTGTTGAAGATTTTCTACATTGGCAACTTTTCTTTCAAACCTATTTTTTTCTTATTCTCCTATTTTAGGTCAGAGGACATTGAAAAAGAGAGAGGATAACTCTCTCCTGATTTCGGCTGTGGGTTCATTCCAGAATACTGTTTGAAAAGTTCTTGGCATGTGTTGATTCATCCTTGTTTTCTTTGCAAATTCAAATCTTTGTCTAAGCTACTCTGAAGCCGTGGTGTGCTGAAACTGGCTTGCACTGACTCTTGAGAGCTTCTTTACTCAATGCCGCATTAGGCCATATCTCGTGGTTAGCTTGAAACTGGCTATGGTGGGACTATTTACACCCTGGAAATCTGCAAACGCTACAAGTAATAGCTTTTCCATACTTCCCCAACCCCAAAGAGCTGGTGGTTAAATATTTACCAGCACACCACTGCCTTTTAGGAAAAGCCTTCGGACATGGCCTTATTTTAACAACTTTCCTATATCCTTGTGCTCTTTGGTCCATTTAAAAATGGTGGCATAGCTGAGTTATTTAGTTTCTCTCTTTATCTCTACTACACTGCTACTTTTAACATTTTCCCTCACCAGGGCTTGACAATTCAGTAGACTAGTTGATATACATCTGATTGCTGGGGACAGTGTAATAAAATCCTGAACTCTGCAGCAAATTTCTGCCTTCCTTCCTGAGGTTTATAAAAATACTTTAATTATATCCCTCAGTTTAGCTGTTGCCCATGGTTAAAATTCAGCTTCTATAGATATGCCTTCTGGTCTAGTAGTTTTCAGGAGCTATTTTGCAATGTAATTCTTCTTTCCCTGAGACAAACTCCTTTGGAAGCTCAGGAGAGAGAGCAGAAGAAATAGAGGAATGTAAGTGGTTGGTGATGACCAAGGAAACAGAGCAGAGCACAAAGGAGAGAGTTCTGAGCGGGAGTGACGTAGAATCTTTGCGGCAAACTCAGTCTGTATCAATGCTTTGTTTTGAGTCCTTAGTCTATCCATCAAAGAAGCTGACTACTGAACTTTGCATATATTTTTCTCGTCATTTTCCAGAGCTATTGTGAAATGTATTAATTTCTTAATATTGACATGTCACAATTTCCCCCAAATGATAAGTTCTTCTCAGTGTTAGGGGCTGAATTGTGCCCATCTGAGATTCATATGATGAAGTCCTAATCCCCAGTATTTCAGAATCTGACTGTAATTGGAGATAGGGTCATCACAGAGGTAATTAAGGTGAGACCTCATTCAATATGACTGGTGTCCTTATAAGAAGAGAAGATTAGAGCCAGGTGCTATGGCTGGAGTCTGTAATTTCAGCTTCTTGGGAAGCAGGAGGATTGCTTGATCAGAAGCTCAAGACAAGCCCGGGCAATGTAAAAAATAAATAAAAATTATCTGGATATGGTGCCTATAGTCCCAGCTACTAGGGAGACTGAGGACCACAGTGACGTATAATCGTATCATAGTCCCAGCTACTAGGGAGGCTGAGGATGGCTTGGGGCCACAGTGAGCTATGATCACATCACTGTACTCCAGCCTGGGCAACAGAGCAAGACCCATCAAGAAGTAGAAAGGGGAGGAGGAAGAGGAAGGGGAGAAAAAGAAGAGAGAATCAGAATAAGAAGAAGAAGAAGAGGAAGAAACAAGAAGGAGGAGAAGGAGAAAGTGAAGGAGGAGGAGGAAGAAGAACAAGAACAAGAACAAGAACAACAATAACAAGAAGAAGAAGAAGTGGAAGAAGAAGAAGTGGAAGAAGAAGAAACGGAAGAAGAAGCAGAAGAAGAAGAAAAAGGAGGAAGAGGAGGAAGAAGAAGAAGAGGAAGAAACAAGAAGGAGGAGAAGGAGAAGGTGAAAGAGTAGGAGGAAGAAGGAGAAGGAGGAGCAGGAAGAAGGAGGAGAAGGAGGAGGAGGAAGGGTGGAGGAGGAGGTGGTGGCAAAGAAGAGGAGCAATTAGGACACAGACGCAGAGAGAAGACCCATATGACAACACGGGGAGAAACCAATCCTGCTGACAGTTTGATCTCAAACTTCTAGCTTCCAGAATTGGCCTCCAAAATTTCAAGAAAATAAATTTCTGTTGTTTAAAGCACTTGGCCTGTGGTACTTTGGCATGGCGACCCTAGCAAGCCAATATATCAAGTAAAACAATTTTGTTTTGTCACTTACCAAGTTAAAACTAAATTCATGCAAAAAGCAGGAGTTCTGTTAGGAAAAGGTTGAGGCTTTGACCTAGCCAATCCCGTAACAAAGAGACCACCACAGTTAGTCAAAAGTGTGTGTACTTGTGGACAGTCTTTCAACCAACCAAGCAGAATCTAGGAAGAGGTCACACAATCAATGATGCAACAGTTGTTGACCTTGGGATAGTGACCTTCTTTTACAAGTTGATAAGATAGAGAACATCCTCATAACATTGGGAAAGGGATTGAGAGCAAAACGTGAATTAATTACTTGTCTCCCAAACCTTCAACTCACAGTCCTCAGGGCTAGCTTGGATGGGATTGGAGCCTACGCCTCCATCTGTCCTTGGGGCACACTCTCTCATGCATTTATCAGACACAAGACAATGCAGATCAAATCAAAGCTGCATAAGATGAGACTTTGTACAAATAGTCAAATAAAAACAAAAGCAAAGCAAGCAGGGAAAGAACAAGCAGATTAAAGGCAAAAATATTCACCAAATGATGCATTTCCAAAAGAAGTTCTAATTATACAAAAAGACTAAGGTCTCATTTTCTTGAACAAAGAACTATTTGGTTATGAATTCTAGGATAACAAAATACATTCAGCAAAGACATTTTAATGAAACATGGCAGGGAAATCCACAAAGTAAGTAGAATTAGGGCACAGAGGACCTGGGCTCAAAGCATCTGTTGTTGAGTCCCATGGAATTCTGCCAACTGGGCATTTTCACACAATTTCATTAGGAACTCCAGATTTATCAAAGGAGGAGACCACCACTCAAAATCTGAATATCTTTCTTAAGTAAGGAATACCCATAGTGGTCAGGAAAATTTCTCCAAGCAAAGCAAACTGCCAGTCTTTTATAGAGTTGGTGTGAAGAGTATTGCAGGTTGTGTTGCTTTTAGAGGCAGGAGTGGGTTGATATCAGCCTTAGAAGGATGTTCACAGAAGCGAGTCCACCAGGGATTGGTTACTTCCACATCATGAAGCTGTTGTGGATTCGTTGGCTTTCAGAGTTTTGTTCATTGAAGTGAGTTACCACTCATCAACTTGTCCAAGTTGTAAAATTAGCTTTTCTTTGATTAATTATAGGACTGTCATTGATGGATTAGATAGACTTAAAACAAAGTGATGGAAACTTGTCATCTTGACAATGGAACAATCAATTATTTCCTAGGATTGTGGGAACACCATGTAACAATCTTTATATTTTACCTATTTATTTCACTTATTGCCTGTCTCTTCACTGGAGGAGACATATAGGTTCTATAAGGGCAGAGATTTTGATGTATTTGATCCCTACTGGATTTTCGACATCTAGATCAGTGCCTAGCACACAGTAAGTGCTCAACAAATATTTGGTAAATGAATGAATGAGCTTGACCTCAAGACCCTGACCTGTAGAAGCCACAGGAAAGATATGGTTTGCTATTTGCATTATTTAAAAAAGAAATCTCTTACCACAGGGGCTGGGCTGGATCTAATCATGATAAATGCTTTTGAATTTAGGGTGATTAATGAACTGTGGGACAAGGCTAAGTGTGTGGTGTGCTTATTGCCTCTTCAGATCACATTCCAACTTCTGATGCTGCACATGCAACAAATTTTGGACACTGGAGGCATCACTTGGATCATTAATCTTGCAACATTCTTCCCCTGGCTTTGGAGTAATAGAGACTTTCTGCCTTTGGTCTTTTCTTCCTGGAAAGTGAATTCCAGGAGGAGGTATAGCATAGTGATCAACAACTTAGGCTGTTAGTAGGGGTGGCACTTTGAGGAAGGTCATTAAATTTGCCAAGCCTCAGTCTCCTCCATGGAAATAATAATAGAACTCATTTCATATACTTATTTTTGTCACTGTCATCACCAGCAGCAAACGTGATCATCCATGCTGTGGGTCTCTAGCAAACTCCCCACCTCCCAGCACTAGCCTGCCAGGCTCCTAGTTTCAACAAGGATGGACAGAGAGGTCATGAGCTTTTCCAAAGAGCTGACTTTCATGAGAGTTAGAAGAGGAAAGGTGAGAGAAAAGTTGCTGATAGTCATAATCAGCCCAGAATGACTATATTTCATCTATACATTCAATGGGAGGAACCAAGTAAATCCAAGAAAGGAAGTAGTGACAGATTATTTTATTTGATTAATTCAATACCTAACCTCCTTCCCCCTCAACCAACTTCACTATAAAGGCTGGAAATGTCAAATACTTGCTTTCCCAGCCTCCCTTGCTGCTAAAGAGTGACATGACTGCTTGGGCCAATGACATGTAAGTGGAAGTATGCTGGGGGATTGGGAAGAAATTGCTTTCCTGACAATAGGGACATAGTCATTATTGCCATCTCTTCCATCTTTCTTGACTTGACTTTGGACATAATGCCTGGAGCTGGGGCAGCCATCTCATGAGTGAAGCAAAAGCATCATGCCTGGAGCTGGGGCAGACATCCAGTGAGTGAGGCAAAAGCATTAGGGAACTTGAAAGAGACTCCCAGAGATGCCAGCCCTGAAATCACTGACCCACTGAACCAAGGCCAGCAGCCACCGAGACTTTTGCTATTAAGAAAAACAAAACAACAACAACAATTGATGAACCATATTTAAGTCAGATTTTTTAGTACCTTGCAGCCCAAAGTATTCCTAACGGATTCAATGCTGCTTGGCCAGGAAGGAAGCTAGTATTGACTGAACTCCCTCTGCACGTCCTCCACAGGTGCATTGTGTGTTAGTCTTCAAAAGACAGCCATGGGGGCTGGGCACGGTGGCTCACGCCTATAATCCCAGCACTTTGAGAGGCCGAGGTGGGTGGATCACGAGGTCAAGAGATCGAGACCATTCTGGTCAACATGGTGAAACCCTGTCTCTACTAAAAATACCAAAATTAGCTGGGCATGGTGGCACACGCCTGTAGTCCCAGCTACTGGGGAGGCTGAGGCAGGAGAATTGCTTCAACCCAGGAGGCGGAGGTTGTGGTGAGCCGAGATCATGCCATTGCACTCCAGCCTGGGTAACAATATTGAAACTCTGTCTCAAAAAAAAAAAAAAAAAAAAAGAAAGAAAGAAAGAAAAGACAGCCATGCTCTGCAGAGTACCTGTAGGAGACCTACCAAGGGCCTGAAGAAATTTGACTGTAATTACTTTTGAGTGCTGATAATCTTTGGGGGCCTAGATTCACATCTAGGAGGAAAATGAAATGAGGGTTGTAGTAGGCAGAATAATGGCCTTCCCAAAGATGTCTGTATCCCAGTCCTCATCCTAAGTAACATGTTACCTTACATCATAAAAGGGATCTGCAAAAGTAAAATTAAAAAAAAATTATACAGGTGTGGTGGCCCACGCCTGCAGTTCCAGCTACAGGGGAGGTTGAAGCAGGAGGACTGAAGCCTGCAGTGAGCTGTGACTGCATCACTGCACTCCTTCCTGGGTGACAGAGCGAGACCCTATCTCTAAGAAAATAAAATAGAAAATCTAAAAAAAGAAAACCACAGACGTGAAGAAGCAATTAAACTGGGAAGTCGCAGAGTGAGGACTGTTCTTCTGGCTCCCTCTTTTAGGTCTGCCCAGACAGGCGGTGGGTAGGTGCCCAGTGTAAGATCTGACTGTGCCGTGGACAGCATGGTAGCCTCTGTGGCCCACACATACACCTCTGGAGGGCGTTTTGGAATTACAAAACCTGAAGTAGCTGGAAAATCATGAAAAGCGAAGACCGATCAACCCCTGCGGCACCTAACTAACTTGACACATTCTTCTATTGTTTCTTATTCCAGCCTCAACTGACAAGGCCATTGGACTTCGTAATCGACCTTGGTCAACCTCATGACTCCACATCCTACGACCCCCTTTCAGCTTGCAAACCTACAACCCCATCCCAGCTTGCAAAAAAACACCCTAAACTGTAACTTCTGTAACTTTTCACTGTTTACCCCAAACCTATAAAACCGACTCCTATCCCACTGCCCCTTGCTGACTCTCTTTTCAGACACAGCCCACCCGTACCCAGTGAATCCACAGTCAGGTTGCTCACACAAAGCCTGTTTGGGGGGTCTCTTCATTCAGCACGTGCATTTTAACACCCAGACCAAGGGCCCCTCTCCAGAGGAGCATCTGCCACGGCACCATCCACAGTCTGTGGCTGTTTATTGCTAGAGACGAATCCACAAAAGGGACTTGTAAAATCCCTTTTACGATGTAAAGTAACATGTTACTTAGGATGAGGACTAACCCTTAAGTTGAGGATTCTTAACTTGATAAGTTTAAGGACATACCTTATCAAGTTTAAGTTAAGGGATATCTTAATTTGTAAGTATAACTTATAAGTTTAAGTTAAGGGATATCCTTAAACTTAAGTTAAGGCCCAATGTAATAATAAGTATCCTTATAGGAGGGACATGGGACAGCGGGAGAAGGACCTGTGACCACAGAAGCAGAAGTTGGAGGGATATGACCACAAGACAAAGAATGTGGCAACGTGTAGAAACTAGAAAAGGCAAGGAATGGATTATCTACAGGAACCTCGAGACGAGATGCAGTTTTGCCAACACCTTGATTTCACCCCTGTAAGATTTATTTTGTACTTCTGACCTCCAGAACTGTAAGGTAATACATTTGTGTCATTTTCAGCCACTATGTTGATGATAATTTGTTCCAACAGCAATAGGAAACTAATACAAGGGCCTTCTACTTTCAAATGTGCTCTATGCTTTTCTGAAATCAAGGATCCGGCTTTTATCTTATAAAAATCAAAGCCTACTCTATTAATTAGCGCTAGACTGAAGAAAATATGATTTTCCTATAGTATACTCTAAGGTCTGTCCCTTGGGTGTTTCTGGCCCTGCGCTGGTCTGTGCCAGCCTGTTTGTACCCAGATCCACCTGCCAGCCTTTCCTTGCTCTCTGCTCTGCTCCACACTGCAGAGAACTATGCTTTCAAGGATCTCTTTCCAGCTGGCATCCAGCTAGTTTGGCCAGTGGGCAGCATTGACAGAAGGTGGGAAGAAGGGAGAAGCCAGAATATTTCTTCATCTTTCGTTCTGCCTCCGTGGCAGCCCCAGCTTTGGCTGTATTTCCTTGCCGGCTCCAGTTCCTGCTGGACAGTTCTTCCTTCTGTGGTCCCAGAGTCCACTGGGTGTCAGCCACCATGATTTTGGCTTTTTCTTTGGTCCCAGCAGCCTGAGAGTGAAATGACTTCCTGCAGTTTCTAGTCTCTGGGTTGTTTGGTTTATTAGCTCTTCCACCCCCTGTATAACCAATGCCTTGTACTAACTGTCCTCTGTTTAAAAGACCTACGGTGGCTGCTTTTCCGATTTGCCCTTTCCTACAAAGCCGCTGCAGACACTTCTACAGTCTTACGTTCTCTGGTTTCCAACCAACCTACATGCTCTGACGGTGTGTGGACTCTGTCTTTTGGGACTACGATAGCACTTAACCCATGCTGGGATAAGTCTGTTGTATTTGATTGAGTCATGGTTTAAAAGAAGGGGAAACAAGTCTGGCAGTGATGGCTTATTCTCTATTTCCCACTCTCCTTTACACAGTAACAGAAGACTTGGTCTGTTACTTCGCTAGGCACTTCATATGGCAGCCACCCTTCCCAGCGTCCTTACCAGCTAGATACAGAAATATACCTAAGCTTTGGTTGATAGAACACGAGCAGGAGGGAGGTATGCAACTTCTGGACTATACCATCCTTTTCTCCTCCTCCTCTCTCCTGCTGGCTGGACAATGGGTATGGTGGTGGCCCATCATCAGACAAGGGGACGAGGGCAATGCACAAGGATGGCAGAGACACAGGATGGAAAGTATGAAGTCCCTGATATCCTGAAGCCATCATAACAGCCCTGGATGCCTTGTGTTTGAACTGCTAGGTTGGGGAGAAACAGACATCTATTTTATTTGAGCAAGTCTAGTTTTGGTCTCAGTTAAGCAGCCAAACCTATGGCCTAATCACAACAGTGACATCAAGAGATACTGAGACTGGTGTGCAGTCAGCCCTCTGTGCTTATGCTCCTGTGGCACGGTCCTTCCCACCCTTTGATGGTGATCCGTGAGACTAAGGACTTTCTTGTCCTGTAATAATTCTTACCTCCTGGCACAAGCCACACATTGCAGGCCTCTACTACACATTTGCAGAATGAATGATGGCATCAGAGACCTGGGGTATATTTGCCACTTGTCTTCACTAGGGGATCACCACGAGTACTCAGGATCTCTTGACCTGTTGGCTTGGCTTTCACATATCCATTAATCACATTAGAATCATAGCATTCTAATGATTTAAAAGTTACTTATTTAATAGTCTTACTTTACCCACATGGAAGTTAAGCCCAGAAGGACCACACAGCAAGCTAGGAGTAGAGCCGGGATTTAAGTTCAGGTTCATTGCCTATGAGATCCATGCTTTTTCTACTGCTCCAGGGCACACTGTCTACATGTAAACTTTCCAGTGGAATTGCTTCTGTTCTTCCCTGGCTTCTGGCTCTTCTTGCATCTCTTCTCTGATGGTTTGGATTTGGAGTATCAGGAAGAAGAATGTGTTGGGAGCTCAGCAGGAAATATCCTTTGCCTGAGTGCTCTGGGGCATTTTCTGGGAAAAGTCTCCTCTACTGCAGCACCCCAGCCTGGGAGCAAGGGTATCCTGCTCTTACAGTGCCTGTAAGTTGGGATTAGGTTTGAAGCAATAGCCTCTTTCTTCCTTTCTTGAATTCTTGCTTATCAGTTCTCTGTATCAATACAGACAACTGAACAAAATGGGACTCGAAAGTCAGCTTCGAGAGTATGCAACCAAGACTGAGGCCAAATGAAGCTTTTTTCTACCTCTATCTGTGGTCCCTCTGCAGAAATGGCCACAGTGAGCATTCACTCTAGTCCCAGATGGAAGAGCTGGTGTCAGAGAGCAAACACCCGGTTCAGGCTTCCAGTGGTGGACTCTGCGGAGTCTGCTTTCCCGGCATGCCATAGGTATGCCTGCTGGGAGGGCAGGCATACCCATGGCACCTGTTTCATATGGTCCCATGAATGGGCAACTCTCCTAAACGCATGCGTCAGATAAGCTAGTACTCCTCAAGCAGAGAAGAAGTGAGGAGGGTAGGGAGAGAGCAGATTCCCCTTCCAATGTGCCAGTATGGGGATGCGCAGATACCAGGAGCAAGAATCCTTTGGAGGAAGTAGCAGACGATTAGGGAGAGACCAGCTCAGGCTCTGGGAGGCTAGGGCCTTGGCGGATGCATGGGTAAGGTGGAAAGGGAACTGGACACAGACCATTGGGTTGAGATCCTACCTGCCATCATCATTTATGAGCTCTGTGACCTTTTGTGCAAGTTATTTAACCTCTTGGCTCACAGGTTTTGCATCTGCAAAATGGAGATGATGAAGATGCCTATCTCATTAGGTTGCTGGGTGGATTAAATGAGATAATGCCTTTAGAGCACCTAGCCCAGTGCCTGGCACATAGTAAGTGCTCAATAAACGTTTATTTCCTTCCATAGTGGGATGGTAGAAGAGGTGAGATTCTGAGACTGAAGTCACAAGCTTAATCTGCTGTACTCACTGTCACGTGGGCCCAGGAAACTGCAATGTATAAGCCATGGAATACCAACCAAAAAGTCCCCTGAAACTCTCCCCTCCACTCTGCCCTGTGAGCTGTTAAGAGTCCACAACCTCTGTCCCCTGAACGCTTTCCTCTCCCCTGAGGGCCTCACTCTAGTGGGAGAAATGCTGAGAATATGCCCAGCATGAGTTCACCAGCTACCTGCCAACTGCCTGTCTCCTCCCTCCCTGCTCAGACAGATCACCCTTGTCAGAAGTGGCAGCAGCCCGCTTCATCACTCTAATTGCAGTGTGGTTTGTGTTCATCAAGGAAACAGCAGGAATTCCAAATTAAATTCCAACATACAATTTAGTCAAGATATACGGCCTATTGAGAGACTATCTGCAGAACCCTTCCCCAGCCCTTTCTTTGAGAGGTGGAATTTCCTCCTATCAGTGTTGTCAAGTCCCATGCCTGTCTACTGGGACCAAGACTTTCTGGAACGGGGAATCTCCCTGGGCTGCTGGCCAGTTGCTCTCCCATTTGACAGATGGGGTTGCTGAGGCATATTGAAGGGTCTTAGACATGGAAAACGTCCTGAGGTGCACGGAAGGCAGGACTGGCCTGGGCTTGTCTATTTTTGGAAATTATGCATAACAGAGTATCTTTCTGGCACACCCTGAGATGACAGAGGAGCCCATTCTGAGTGGTAGGAAGGGCCATGGGAATCTCATTGTAAAGAGTAGAACCATTCTATCAGCATTTGTTTGCTTGAAAGAGGCTTCTGAGCAGGGTCCAGGCACAAACCCATTCTCTCAGGCTTCATACCAATGGACCAAGCCCTTCCCTGCAGACCCATTGTCCAGGGACTTCCTGACTGCTTCCTGCCACCAGTTTCTCCCAACCCTGAAATGTTTCATGACATCAGAATTAAGATGACAAAGTCAGTCGGAAACCAGATGTGACTGGGTGTGGTGGCTCACAGCTATAGTCTCAACATTTTTGGAGGCGGAGGCAGGAGGGCCGCTTGAGGCCAGGAGTTTGAGACCAGTCTGGGCAACGTAGCAAGACCCTGTCTCTACAAAAATAAAATTAAAAAAAAATTATACAGGTGTGGTGGCCCACGCCTGCAGTCCCAACTACAGGGGAGGTTGAAGCAGGAGGACTGAAGCTTGCAGTGAGCTGTGATTGTATCACTGCACTCCAGCCTGGGTGACAGAGTGAGATCCTATCTCTAAGAAAATAAAATAGAAAATCTAAAAAAAGAAAACCACAGACATGAAGAAGCAATTAAACTGGGAAGTCGCAGAGTGAGGACTGTTCTTCTGGCTCTCTCCTTTAGTTCTGCCCAGACAGGCGGTGGGTAGGTGCCCAGTGTAAGATCTGACTGTGCCGTGGATGGCACAGTAGCCTCTGTGGCCCACACATACACCTCTGGAGGGACTTTTGGAATTACAAAACCTGAAGTAGCTGGAAAATCATGAAAAGCGAAGACCGATCAACCCCTGCGGCACCTAACTAACTTGACACATTCTTCTATTGTTTCTTATTCCAGCCTCAATTGACAAGGCCATTGTATTTTGTAATCGACCTTGGTCAGTCTCATGGCTCCACACCCTATGACACCCTTTCAGCTCGCAAACCTACAATCCCATCCCAGCTTGCAAAAAAAACAC